>CM029540.1:13285837-13334645 GCA_017141395.1 Laodelphax striatellus
TTAATAATAATAAAAAATAATAAAAAGATTTATTCTCA
Organism: Laodelphax striatellus; assembly: GCA_017141395.1. NCBI lineage: Eukaryota > Metazoa > Arthropoda > Insecta > Hemiptera > Delphacidae > Laodelphax > Laodelphax striatellus. Next base: position 13,285,876 of record CM029540.1, read on the forward strand.
GTCAAAGAAGAAATTCATACATTACATTTACATAATCAAAATAAATTACGGACCGAAAAATAATACACATATGCAAGCTCTAAGAGCTTTCCGCATATGGGAGCACAGTTTTCTAAGGAATTTCACAAAATAAAAATTAACAATGAATCAACTAACAATATCTCTTAAAACTCACAGTCAACATCTAAGAGATTTGATGAATAATTCTGATATCTATCATTCTAAAAACTTTACAACTGAATCCAATGTAATCAACAATTTTAATGTATCACTCATAAAGAGAAGTGTATGATGCTTAGAGTGTGATGTATTCGAGTGTAAAATGTATTCATATGAATGCTATCTTACATCACTCATAAGTGCATGAAGTAAATTTTAACCTAACAAGGTAGTGTATGAATATATTTTACATCACTTGTAAGTTATGTTAAATATATTCATACACTCTCAAGTGCATGAAGTAAATTTCAAGAATAATTCTTAACATAGCGTATGAATGCTTCTTACTCATAAGTGCATGAAGTTAATTCCAAGAACAATTTCAAGTTTTCAAGCATGGTAGTGTATGAATACATTTTACATCACTTACAAGTGCAAAAAGTAATTTACAATACAATTTCAAGCCTAATAGCCACTAGTGTGGATGAGATTCATTCACTTTCATGATAGAATATTTCTGCGCATATATATAAGCTATGTACAGTTTTTTTGAAGAGAATTCAAACAAATAAATGTTCATTCTTAGAAAAGAATTTTCATGATTCAAAACGAACTTTTTAATCAATACTTGATCGTTCTAAAGTATAATATATATAGAATTTTGGAATTGGATATATAGAATATAGTCTACAACATGAATGAATAATGGTAAATTCTAGAATAAAGTATTTTCATCCAAATTGCTACAGGAGTCTAATTATGAATAATTTTTCAATGAGGAAAAGTGTACATGAAATTAGCTGACAGCTTCTAGCAGACAACCTATGATAAGAGGAAGTCCTATGTAGACAAGCAAACAGTTTAACAAGTTCGAGTTAACAAAAATCCTTCGTTCCTCTTTTACAATGCTTGTTTAATGGGGCCACATCCTGATGACATTGAACTCTCTAATTGAATAACAAAGCGGTGCAATAGAAGAATGAGAAGTTATAAGAATTTTTGGAAATATAATTTATAATACTGTAATTTAATCCAACGAAGGGTGGAATGATCTTCTTATTTGAGAGAAAAGAGGCTAGTTTACTGAAAGGTTGATGAATTTGTCTGAAATTGAATTGGGTTGAGCTGATATTGAAGATTAAATGGGATAATTCATATTGGGGCTCGGAATCAAGGGCTACATTGCATCTCTGGGACTGATAGTGATAACTGATAGTACCACAATATTATGTAGTACACACATGTTTCTTAAAAATAGGAAGATCAAAATGGAAGGAAATGTAGGGAAAATTTCAAAAAGTTGAATGTAGGCCTAATATAATCCTTTCGAGGAAAAATCACATACATTATGTTTGCTACAACAATTGTTTTGTACTGGTATTGCAAATTTTCAAGTCGTAACAGAGACTCGGAAAAGTTTTGTTAGAATTCCGGAAAGCATATCAACTTATTAGCGTATCAACAAGATTTCGGAAAGCGTATTTAGCAAATAATACTTGAAACTATTTCATTACATTCTACTTTATTCATTAGTAAGAAGGATATGATTAAATTTAAACTACTTCAGTAAAATTTCATTTACCACAATCATTGTGATAGCAGAGATGATAGGATCTGATCTGATGATGAACAGAAGAAGTTCTCTACATTTACGAATATGCTTCCCGGAATTCTGAAAAGAGGAAAATTGGATTTTATATGATTAGATTCATGGGAAATAAATTTATAAATAATATTTTTAAATGATGTATTATTATAGAATTATCATAAATATTATTATTGCAGGTTATTGGAGGCAACAAAGGCCTATCACCCGCAGGTTCCTCACCCGGAAGTAGCACCGGTCAATTCCCTTACACACCTCCCGACATAGAGACAGCCAGTCCAACAAGCAGTGCCCCTCCACAGAAGGACTCTCTGAACCCCAGCGCAAACCTCGACGAAGAACTATTCGGCCCCGCCCCACCGGGACCGCTACCATCGGGAGAACCCGAAAAACAGCAACAGGAAATCCAAGGCGACCCGGAAGATTTCCTCAACACTCCCCTCTACGGAGCATCAGGCAGTGCCAGTCCACAATACTCAGAACCCAGCTCAACCCTGGCACCAGCTCTGTCACCAACCCCCTCACCATCCCCGATTCCAGTCTCCCAACTTCCACAAGACTTCGACGACTTCCTGCCACCCTTGTCGGCTTTCCCCGAGGACGATCCTTCCATCCCCAAGCCGAGACCGCCGGGTGGAGGCGGTGGATCACCCAGTTACCTCACGCTTGAAGATAATGACTTCCTAAAAACACCATTTGCCCTGCTACCAGTTGGAGATAGTTATGACAACTCGAATTACGGCGGCCAGTTCAAACGACCCAAATCCAACAACAACCCCAATGCTAATAATAACAACGAAAACAACCAACCAACACCAAACAACAATAGAAATGTACCGAACAGCAGGGACAGAATACAAACAAACTCTGGAAATAACAACATCAATGACAATAATAATAATAACAACAATAATATATTTAGAACACCTCCTTCAGCACCTGGTAGAGATCGACCAGGCTACAACCGCAACAACAACAATAATGAGAATAATAACAACAATTACATACCATCTACAGGAAGGGAACGTGAGAGTTATTCGCCGCCTAACCCACCACCAATGAGAGACAGAGACAATCCTCCTCCTCAACCTTTTTCACCGCCGCCTGGTAGTGTAGGTGATAATTTTTTTAATACTGGTCCTGGTAGGGATAACGGATTCACGATACCACCACCATCCACTCCCAAAGACGGATTTCCTCTGTTGAATTTTGGCGGGGATGATGACGATTTTCTACCTCCGCTACCAGGAGCAAACGACTACCCGGTGCCGCCAGCAGGAGGTAGAATCGACAGACCCAACTACTTTCAAGGAGGTAGAGATCGAGACAGAGAGCCCAGCCGACGTCCCTACCTGCACCGCGACCACAAATACTCACCAAGTCAGAAGACTTTTTTAGGGATTCCGTCCGGGGTGGCAGTGAGGGCACATGTGCAGTCCCTGGACATTCTTCCGTTCGGATCCCGGATTCCGCCTCCGGGCCAAGCCCTCGACTACGAGCGACGCAGCCAGCAAACAAGAAGAAGAAGAAGGTGATCGCCGTCAAAGTGCTATCCAAGGACAAGACTTATCAGAAGGTGGTCGGTGAGCAGTGACCGAAGTTAACTCACCAGAAGCATTTAACCGTTGAAGATAAAAATGTCACAGTTTCCACTACAATCGAGTGAACTTACTTGAAGCAATGAGATTGCAAAAGAAAAATTATCACAGTTAAAATAATATCAACAGTTGAGTGTATAATATGCGTGGAAAAGTATTATAGGATTGAATCTAATATGAACCACTAATATGAAATTAACTTGATTAAAACAATGAACAAGAAACTTGTGCAAAAAACAATTACAGTAAAAACTCGATTAACCGTAACTCTTTCAACCATCAATTTCTGTTATAGCTGACGGTTAACCGAGGTTCTACTGTATCAGAGTTATCCGTAAATTGGATATTTAAATCGATCGTTTACAATTTTTCATTCAAAAATCCTCACTAAAACTAATCTACATGATGAAAACGAATTCATTGACAATGCTAATCAGTATATAACATACGATGCTTATCAGTAATGAAACAATTTAATAAACCTACTTGAAGTTATTTGCAATACCCTTCTTTGTCATGAAAAAACGCGATTAGAGTTGTCAGTGACTCAAATTTACACAAATTCGTCCAAATAAACTCACTAGAGAGAATCTCTAGATATTCTCTCTTGAGAGAAATTCACTAGAGATCACAAGGTCGTCAGAGGATGGAGTACCATTACTACAGTAAAACATTCTCTACAACAATTCTGTGCACAATTGGGGATAATGTGCGATAGACTTGTCCGAAAAAATATTGAGAAGTTTTTCTGGAAGGCTGTTTAGTTATATTAAAGTGTTCGAAATGAAACACTTCTTAAAAAGTGATCGATGAATTATTGAATCGATAAAATAATATCAACAGGTGAGTGAATAATATGCGTGAAAAAGTATTATATGATTGAATCTAATGATCTTACCAAAGAAAATATTGAAAAATTCCTTATTTTTGTAATATTACAAAAGTGTATGTGAGAAGTTAACAGTGAATTTTTTTAATCAGGTGAATCAATTTGCCAAAGAAAATTACTGTGAGCTATTCTCATAGTCAGAAGTTGATATTGAATGAAAATATCAATTAAAAAATGAATTTTTAAAATTACTGATCTTACCAAAGACAATGAATAATAATTGCCAAAGAAATAATACATAGTTAACCAAAGAAATTATAAAACGATTTACCAATTAACATTTTTTTAAACATCGTTGATTATTGTAAAATGATTTATTTTGAAACAGTTCTACGATAAAAATGGAGGTGTTTAATATAGAAATTCTCAGCATTTCATTTAGCAAATATAGTTTAATCACTCTAGTTATAAGTTGTGTGTTGTGAAACGTATTTCATGTGTTGTCTCAAGTACGTGTATGTATGTGATATATATGATAATGATAGAATGTAATAAACGATATCAACAAGAAGTGACTGAACTTATGTCATTTATTATTCTCAAATTGAAAACTTTGATTAAAGTTGGTAAATTGTATACTCTCAATAAATCTTAATTGGAAAGAACTTGAAATTTTCATGTAATTCCATAAACCAAGCATTGCAATGAAACTTCTTCTCATAGTAATGTCATTAGCAAAATTACAATCTTCATAAAAATGAATAAATTATCAATCTGGCTGGCAGGCTTGCTTTGGTCAATTGAGAGCATTCTGCTTCCATTGAGCTATCTAAAAACTTCTAAACTATCTTCCATTATTGAAGTTTTTACTATTTAAAGTAGCAAAAAAATTGCTAAAAATCCTCATCTTAGAGATCAGGCACTTCTGTGTCTTAGGTCACCACTGATAAGAACACTAAATAGTATAGACTTAGGCTAGGCGTACACCGCTTAGTCCAGACAAGACAATATTAGTCACGTTTAGTCACAGTAATTCACATTGTTGCTTTCAAGTAGCACACACTGACTAATCGATGTGTGTTGCTTCATAAGCAACTATGTGAAGTACTGTGACTAAACGTGACTAATCTCGTCTTTTCTTGTTTTGACTAACCTCTGTACGCCCAGCCTAAGTCTACACTATTATTTAGTGTTCTTATCATTGGTTACCTAGAGCCCAGCCACTGAACAATATCTATTGTAAGATAACGCAGCAGAACTCCCAGATTCAACAGACGTGTTCAAGAAGATGCTCATCTCTTTGACCTCTCGACCTTGCCTTGGCTAACTCATCAATCAATCGAGATCTCCAGCACACCACACATTTGGGTGAAGGCCTGCTCTTCACAATATAATGCGGTAGCCTAGACCGTTCTGGTTTCTGGTTTTCGCAGCTGGGAGAATCAGATATCATAGGAGGAGGCATTCTTTTGTCGAGTAATCGTCTGCTTTGGTTGAGCTTGAGCACACGCGTGTGAACTTCATTTATCACTGGATTAACGGCACGGTGCAACGCGACCTTGACTGGCAAGGAAAGCAGTTTAGAGGAGTTGCTCTCCTAGGTCGCTTCCGACTCCCCGGAGGACGTCAATTGTTCCTTGATTACGGTGATAATTTAAGTAGTGATAACGACTTTATTGAGCACCTTTCAATGTTGTTTATGTTTGGTGAGAGAATCAAATAATTGACGAGCATTATACATTACAAGTTAGGCACTACTCACTCCGCGGATTCTCAGCGACTGGGATAACAATCTTATGTTTTTAAATGATGACACTCAAACAAGTCTGGATTGGAATCGTCTCGTCTGAGCTTCTTCATTTGAAAAAACATGTTTGTTATCCAAGTCGCTGGGTATCCGTGATTTGAGTATACAAGGTGTAAAAGTAGTACCTTACGTGAATGTGAACGGTCTACGCTCGTGAAGGCGTGTGTGGAAATGTTTGAACTTCAGGACAAGTTTATCAATAAACTATAAACTAAAAGACAGAAAAAAGACTAGCGTTCAGTTGCTCAAAAATTCAATTGAATTTAACCTTTGTGAAATTATGTCCTCTAACTCTAACGAAAGCAATACAGTATAACGAGAACCAATGAAAGAATATTGTCTTATGTTAGTTAAATTCATTTGGATTTTCGTGTAACTGGTTGCATAAGTTGCATTTAAAATAAATTCATATCAATGCTTATAAAGATTATAAAAATTACTTATTCTAAATAAATTTATCAAAAAAATAGTAGAATGATAAAGAGGAGAGGCCTAGAAGTTATATTTATGACAATAATAATCCAATAATAATAAAAATTTATGCACTGTACAGAATACTTCAGGAGAATATTATGTAGATTATTGTGGTGGTAATTATTAATAATTATTATTATTATTGATGAAATGAACAATGAGGAGAATATTGTTAAATTTCACTGCTCTTTTATTTTGTAAAACAAAACCAAATCATCAGTGAAATTTGACATCAATTTCTAAATTCATCTCTTAATGGATAAGTTCCACACTTCTAACGAAAATGTAAATTATGAGAACAATTCGCAGTCTTCCATAGACATTTTTAAAAAACTGTCAAAACAGAAGTAACAATATTTGGAATATATTTCAAAATCCAAGAGCAGAAATCTTCAACTTTATTATAATTATAGGCAAAACATACATTTTATTCCTTACGTCCATACCTGGTCGATTTGTGGGTGCTGCACCGCATGCGGCCAACGCTTAAGCACGTGCGGCGTGTTTGAGTCGCACACAGAATCGACCAAGTGTGGTGTGTGATCATAAGTAATAGGGAACAGAAGGCAGTTATTGCGAGAGAATGTTCCAATTCGAGTAAATTACTACCGTATATCAGGAAACCTAAGAAAAATGTAATTAATTTATGGAATACTTTGATTCTCAATTGAGACTGCTTCTAGGCGATTGCAAGTCCTTCAAGCAGATATTTCTTAAACAAATCCTTGAAAAGGATGATGAATTATCATGAATGAATGTAAAGAGGAACTCACACTAAATGACTTTGTTCATTAGTAGCTCAACGACTCCGGACATCCCGTTATCCAGCTAAATTATGTACGAATTGCAGGAAACATATTTAAAAACAAACTTAGCAGGCTATCAACGAACAATGACTGAAATTTATTGTTTAATTTCTCAAGAAATGCAGCAATTAAAAATATTAAAATAATTTGAAATTATAATTTGGTCATGGAAGTAATCTTACAGCATACACATTACTCATAATAAAACTTGGTTTGGATTTGTGGAGCATTATCTATTTTTAATATCAAAGGTTTTTGATCTACATATGTGTCAAAGAGCACATAAAATAGTATTCATGAAGTATTACAACTTTTCACTCATCAAAGTCAAATATTCTTTATTTTATTCCACAAAAAATACATTTTTACAATAAAAAATACACTTGGTAGTTACTGGAATACCACTACGAAGACTATAACTTGCTTTTTAAGAAAGAAAAAGTAAAATAACATTTAGATCGATACATCCACGTTCCTATTTTTCCAAAACCACATCCAACAAATTAAGACAGAAAGCAACAAATAAAGGTAATCAAATCAATCTTGACTAGAACTTATAAGAGATAAATACTCTTTATATGTAACGTCGGCCCAAGATTGAAAAAGATTCTTTAATCGATCAATTTTAAAAATATTGTGTTGGTTGATTAAAAATTTATTAATAAAACAATTTATTGTTAAAATATCCATCGCATGCATTCCATATATCCACATATGTGGTTAGAATTCTTTTTATTCAGCATTTCTCTATAAAAAATACATTAATCTTCTACTATGGTTGTGAGTCAACTTAACTCATTAATAAATCAGTGAGAATTCTGTGTATCAGAAACAGAATCGATCAATTTTATTTTTCCTTTTATTTTCATTTGTTATCAACAACAAATCATTTTTTAAATATTTTATTTCAAGTTTATATCAGTTAGATTAGTTCAAGTTTTTTATTATTGATGAAATTAGATTGATAATATGAAATTTCCTCGAAATAAACTTGAACTTAAATTTCCTCTTTTAGCCACAAAGTGTACTCTTTAATTTACTGTGAAGCTGGTTATAGCAGCTTCATTGTCCTTCAATGTCCTTGAGTGTTTCATGATGCTCCAACATAAATTACAAACGAACAAACATTTCATACTTTGTTGATGAAATGAATGCGTTCCCAAGTGAATTAATAACAGTGGAGGCGCCTCGCTAGTCTATTAAATTAAAGCAGATTCGCGAAATAAACGAGAAGTAAGTTCAAAGTTCTCTAGTCGATGTGCCAAGACCAAGGTGAAGATAAGTCGTAAATTTAATCACACATTGCTATAACTTCTAGCACAATGGGAGATATGAGATGGTTATGTGAACTTTAAAATAAATTAGGCTTCAAATTCAATATTGTACATACTGCATACAATACTGGTAAATGGTTTTTTAACAAGTCATAATAATAATTCTCAAACCACCACGATATTTAATACACTATCAGAAAACATTATTTGTTTACTTCTTATATTATATTGTTCTTATATTTATGAGTCTCATATACTGGCGCCAGCTGAAAGTGATAATTTGAGTTTGTTGAAAATCTTTATTAAATATTTTTTTGTAAAAGATTTGGTCTCAAACAAATGAATTTAGATATAGTCGTGAGAAACTCCATTATATCATTGAATAGATTAAATTTTGTGAAGTTTTCTACACAAAAACTTGGTCTATACATCATGTTTATTTAAATAGCGATTACGTATGCTATATACTCTGTGTCATTGTTCATTTAAGTTGCAATAATCAACCTACTATATCTTGATGCAGACTCAAGCAGTTGAGTTGCAGTCAAGTTGCAAACTTGACAAAAAATCTATGAGTTATATTTACCAGCACAGACATGAGATAAAGTAAACCGACTGGAAGATACAGTATACCGATAGAAAGATACAGTAGTATTTCTAGTCTGTTGTACCGGTACCGATAATCAGAGTCTGTTTTAAGAATAGGATTGACTAAATTATTCGGCAATTGAACATTGATTCGAATTATTCTTTGAAATTCGATAAAAGGAGTTTTTGGCTAAAATCATGAATTTTATTTCATTGTATATAATTTGTTCACGATTTGATAAATAGATAAAATACATGTTACGTCACAAAAATTACAAAAAAATATATATAATTGCAAAATTGGAGTGGTCCGTAGCCGAGGGCAATAAGCGATAATCAAAGGTTCCAAGATCGAATACAGTTGAGGGAACGGATTTTGACAAAAAACGGCCACTCCCGTCTTTCGGAGGAGACGAAAAGCCGTCGGTTCCGACTGCCTAAAAACAGTCGTCATCTCTCACCCATCTCATTACCCACTCACAAGTCAAGAGCTTGGGCAACACCCTCACAAAAAAATAAAAAATAAAATCGAATAGGTCTTTTTAAGGTTTTTGATTTAAGGCATCTATCAAGAATCGTAGAAATTGGAAAACAAGGAGCCCTAAACTCGAAAACAAAGTGTACTGTATTCAATTCATCCATATCTCATGAGAAATCTAAATAAATAAAAGAAGATACGATTGCGTATGTTCGTGTGTGCGTGTGTGTGTGTGTTTATTAGCAAGCTGCAAGCTAATTTTGTGGATTGCGTTCCGAAAAAATAAGAATGATCTAGACCTTGAAATTTTGCATACAGCTTCCAAAAATATCAATGTTATGCACCTCGAAGCCCAAATTTCAATTTTCCCTTTAGATATTTCAGAATTGAAGCTCAAATACCACTTCATTCCGGAAGGTTAAAATACTCTTAATAGCTACTTCATAATGATTCGAGTTCGAGGTTAGAAACTTTAGTACGCTAATAAACCGATCAAATTGCAACGGCTGCGGTGGAGCAGTTGGTTTAGGCGTGTCTCCAGACCGAAGGGGCTCCAGTTCCTCGGGGTTCGAATCTCAGATCCTCCAAATTTTTTTGACATTAAACTTTCATCAAAAATCAATTATTTTTTGCTTTTTCATCGAAATAAAATTAATTTTTTAATTTTTCAGTTATTTATTATTAAACCAATATCAATTTTTCCAATATAAAACAATAGGCTATTAATTTATTCAATTTTTCGACTTATAATAGTTCGTATTTTGCAGATAATTTTCAACTTCATGCAAGTAAAACAAATTTTTCTAATACTTTTTACAAATCGCTAAGATATTACAATGTTGAAATTACACATTGGGAAATAGAACCTAATCAAACTATTATTGGAATTTGCCAAGTTTAGCGTTCTATGACAGCAATAAAAATTACAAAATTGTTATGGAATTATCTGATGGAATAGATGTACTGCAAATTGTGGTACATTAAAAAAAATTTGTAATGAAGGAGGATTATTCACGGGGATCTCAGTTGTCTCATAATTTTCGCAGTTCAAGAAGATTTTTTGTATGTGATGGCATTTGCAAAAGTAATGAGATTAATACCGGGCCTTCTTAAAATAAAATGCTGACTGCTAACGGGAATATTGAGCTTACATGTAACTTACTTGACAAATGATGAATGTGTAGCTTACATTAAAGTAGCGAGAATACTACTAACAATAAGTATACAGTTGTGTTTACCTATAAAGAATAACTTGGAGCTTATGCCACAATAAATACTTCTCTTCATTTCCTTCCTAATATTTTCCCTGTTAATTTCTGAATTGGTCCAATTCATTAGGCTACTTTATTGGATGTGATGAATTTCTCAATAAATTTAAACCACTATTTTTGCCTACCTTATATGTTCAGTTTTAGCATAGCATTAGGCTATACAATATTTTAAAGGCCTAATCCAGAAAAAATGAATAATATCTTTGATACACCAGGAAGAGAAGAAATTATAATGTAGCTTTGTTTTGCGGAGCTCCGTTGCGAAGCACGGGTGGCTTCTAGTGAATGAATAAAAAGGTGAAAGAATAAAAATTTTTTAAGTAGCCTACTGGACGCCAAATGGAAATTTAATTGCATCTGATTATGAAGAGGAGTTGCCGGATTTGAAAATCATTATCCAATTAAAAATGAGCATAATTTAAAAAATGTATTCATAGGCTAAGAATGTGTACGCATCACCCTGCCTAATCCATGAACAGGATAGTGTGGGGTAGGGTCTCCAACAAAAATAGATACTAGGATGATAGATGTTATTTATGAGCCCATATGAGTCTGACGTAACCAGTACCTGGTAAATTAAAGGATAGTCTTTCAAATTTCAAAGTCAAAAAGCAAAGGTCATTCATTATTTCAAGCCTCAATGTCACTTGATAATATACTGTATAGAATAGTAATAAATGATTATAGATTCATAAGATGAGTCACTTAAAACGTATAGTTGGAAAGCAATCGATACTGTATCGCTCAATGGTAAAATAGTGATTAGAAAGAAGATATGTAGTCTATAATAGACCACATATTGGAGGTACTACATCATTATGGATTAAAGATGGATTTATGGACTATGAATGCATTAGGCTATAGAAATTATATTTAAAGATTTTCAAATAGAACTGAATACAGGTTCAATATTTTATAATACCGGTACTATTATTCATCTATTGGTGATATTTTCTAGTGTTTGGAAATTTCAGAGTGCGTGATTGGCTGTTGAGAGAGATCCGACTTGAGGTTTGACATTTTTCTTTGCTTTGCGAATTTTTTATACAATTGATTTGAGGTGAACTTGAAGATGTAATACCGTAACCGATATAAGGAAAATATTACATGATATTTCGTTTATCAAACGAATCTAGACGGCTACACTATTATTTCTTCAATCGAAACAACTTTTGAAATCTAAGTTCCTTTTTCAATTTAATATTGCGGTGAAAAAACTGAATATCACAGCATCAATTGTCATCTAAATTGTAGGGCACTGCCCATAATATTTTTTTTTTTGTAGGTGAACTTCATTTCAACTGTAGGTGAACTTGAGCAATTATATTTCATTTCAGGAGTTTGGCTGCTGTAAGCCTATCAGTCGAGAGTTTCAGAAATTTGGTACTATGATGAAAAAATAACAATATTTAAATAACAATTATTCAAATTTTCCCTACAACGCTACAACATATCCAATTTCATATAGTATATTTGCTTTAAGAAAGGAAATGAAAAGTTACAGTTTGATATGATTATAGATTATTATAATTATTATTGATACTGATACAGTTTGAATAGGAAGAATCGTATAAAGTTATAGATTTTAAAGCATAGCATGAAAAAAATTGAATCGAATATAATTGTGCTTTTAGTGTTCCAAGTTTTCTTCACTTTATGCCTAGTTTCTGATACATTTTAAATCTTCCACTTCCATAAAAAGTTAGGTATATATTGAGCTGTGGCGTTGGGTAGCATACGCATACCATTTTATCGACATATAATTTTTCATTATTTGGCTTAGATTGTAGAACATTGTATCTTCTACAAGCTTGAATGTCTTGGAAACGTTTTCAAACTCTCTGTCCAATTGGAAATATGATTAAAATTTGAAATAACGAATTATCTTGATGATTTTTTTAACTTACAAAAACAGAATTTCTGATTTGCAAAATTAATATTTACGAAATTTTCAATTGGAAAATATGGAAGAAGAGATCGCGATCTACAATTTGAAAACCATAACGATCTGCTATCAAGTTATATAGGACTACCAAGTTATACACATTTTTGTAAGCAAAAATTTCCAATGTCAAAGTTCAATGACTAGATTATTTTCACGAAACCACCTGTTTATCCTGATATATCCTGGTATATACTCCTATTGTATGGTTCAAACTAAGCCCCACGAACCAATGAACTGTTAGATTGCGTCCTAAACATCTCATTCACTCTTCCCTGTACAACATACAATTAACAACTTAAATATCGCGTAATTAAGTTACCAACTTCATTTTCTGAATTATTCTACATGCATTTTCGGCATTCTCAGGTCGCTCCACTCCAGGACATAAGGAAAAACTTGTTAAAATCTCGTGTTACGCCTTTTTGTTAGGAGTGGTAAGTCCCCCACTCCTAAAAACATAACATGTCAGTTCCCAATTTGGAATGTGGGATGCTCTAAACTTGAAACAATCTAGCAAGTCGATAATGACTGTTACAAATATAATAAAAAACATTTATTTCACTAACCTATCCTACTGCAGTAAGTATATTCGTCATTGTCAAGGTAAACTGCCCCTGCTCTAGCTAACATCTGTATGACGAGCAGAGCAGATTACCCCCTCTTCTACACTTTTTTCGTCATACTTGATTCTCTTCATCTCTCCTATTCTCGACTTATGTTCATCTCCTTCTCAATCTTTTTCTCATCTTGTCCCTTCTTCATCTCCTTCGTCCCTCCATCAATCTTCTTCTTCTTCTACTCTTCCTTCTTCATATTCTTCTCCTCCTACTCCTTCCCCCCCCCCCTTCTCCTCCTACTTCTCTTCCTCCTACTCCTCCTCCTCCCCCTCCTTTTACTTATTCTTCTTATTATTCTTCTTCATCATCATCATCATCTTCCTCATTTTCTTCTTCTTCTTCTTCTTCTTCTTCTCCTTCTTCTTCTTCTTCTTCTTCTTCTTCTTCTTCTTCTTCTTCTTCTTCTTCTTCTTCTTCTTCTTCTTCCTCATCTTCTTTCATCCTAATTCTCCTTCATCTTCTTCTTCTTCTTTTTCTTCCTTTTCTTCTTATTCATCTTCTTCTTCTTTCTTCTTCTTCTTATCCTTCTTCTCCTTCTCCCTACATTCTCATTCTCCTTCCCCTGTTTCTTCTTTCTCTTCTGTTTTTTCATATTTACCTTCATCTGATTCTACTCGACCTTCTTCATTCTTTCCTTTTTCTCCTCCTTCTCCTTCCAATTTCTATTATTTTCTTCATCTTTGTCATCTATTTCTACTTATTGCTTTCTTCTATTTCTCATCCTTCACCCCATTCTCTTTTTCGTTTTCTCTCCTTTTTATCTCACTATTAATCTTATAATTTTTCCATCTTTCTTATTCCTCTTTTTTTCCCACTCTCCTTTCGAATCAATCTTCCCTTCCTTTTCGATTATATCTCACTTTATCACTTCTTTAATCCGCAACTCATTAATTCAAACCCCAATTCAATTAATTTCATTTAATTAAAATTAATTGCAATTATATAACTTTTTAAAAATTAAATGCAGTTATATCACTTTTAAAATTAATTGCAATTATATCACTTTCTCTACTGTTTATATAGCTTTTAAAAAATTATTAATTGCAATTATACCACTTTTTCTATTGTTTTTCGTCCTTTATGTTCTCCTATTGCTTCTCCCTGTCCACCTCCTCTTGTTTTCTTCGTCTTGCCTTCTTATACTTCTCATTCATCGTCGTCTCCTCTTTCCTTCTCATAGTTTCACTTCTTTCTCCTCTTCTACCCCTTTCTTCTCTCATTTTATTAATTTTAAACCTCCTCTTCTCCAATCAACATTTGTTCTCTATCACACCAATAATTTCCTTCAGTTTTCCTTCCTCCTCATTCTTCTCTCAAATTTTTATCTACTTTGTCTTCACCTCTTTCCCCTTCCCAATTCTTCCTCTTTCTCCTCGTTTCCAATTCTTTTCTCCAAATCTTCTTCTTATGCTCTCTTCCTCTTTCGTTTACTTCTTACATTTTTACAAGCCGAATCACCCTTTACACCAGTTTTATTCTTCACATGTTCTCCCTCTTTTTCGCTGCCTTTCAATAACTCCATTTTCTCTCTTCCAATATTTTTTCATTTCTTTACCACTTTGAATCCTTCTTTTTATCTTTCTCATCTTACCATATCTTCTCTTATCTAATCTCTTATATCTCCCTCTCTCTGGATAAAGAACTCTTATCTTATCTCTCTAGGTTGTAAAGCAGAGAGGACCAGAAGTCCTAACTCCGCCCTTAATAGAGGCATTCAATTCTCTCTTTCTCACCCCCTCTCTATCTCATCTTCGGCATCTGACATTGGACGACATCAACTCTATCATTGTCTCTCACTCTGTCCACTCTACCCTTCCCTCTCACTCTATTCCTCCCCGTCCATCCCCCATCCAGCGAGCTTCTTTCTGTCATCTTTTTTTCTGGTTGATTTGTGCAAAGCGCCTGGTTATGCGATCTGGCCGTATAAATATCTAGATCGCTTTAGATGGCCGCCAGTGTATTCGTTGTAATCAGTTGACGCGGCCGTGATTAAACTCAGAGCACGCGGGTTTCTACGAGTGTTGGAGTTTAGGTCCACCAATAAGGAATAAGCTATGGATTCCACCCTTCGCCTGCTGGTGAGGTTTTATTCAATTTTTACACACGAGATTTAGAAAATTTTACGTACATAAATTATATTTTTCATTGCTTCAATTACTTTGTGTAAAACTTCAATTTGCAATGAATTCAAATTGGATTTTCCAATTTTCCAATGAATTCAATATTGTAAAAAAAATTGAATTTTACGTTCTAACAATGTATTAAGTTTGTCATTGCTTTGTAATGTACATTGCGTGAAACTTATTTCGCGATTTTCAATGAATTCTAATTAAATTTTCCGATTAATTCAAATAGAATATTGATTGAGAACGAATTCTTGATACAGAAAATCAACACACAGAATAAAAAATTGAAGAATCATGACGGAAATGGAGCAAAACAAATTAGATCGAACGAATCGAGCTTGAGACTTTTTCAAACACCTCAATGAGAATTTGATAAAGCTCAAATCTCGAAAGACAAATTTTTCAAACTTGATTCAATTTCCGGTATTATCAGCTACTATTGGATTGAGAAAATAATATTCTTCTCACATTATGGCTCATTGACCCCACTTGCTACTTGTGATCTGTCAAAAATTATTTTATAAGCTCTAACTAAATGTTTTTGACAAATAAATGTAATAATCCAAAATCCTTACAGTAGACATCTTGAGCAGTAACAGATTAATTTACCAACAATTAAACATTTTCAGTCAATCTAGTTCTTCAAACTCCACCAACACTTCAAGAGCATAGAGCATAGTCAAACATTTTGGGAAGCGGTTAGCTTCGCGGTCGTGCCAGTCACAAGATTATATCAGAAACTTGCACCTGTTACTCCCACTGTAAAGGTGACCACATTCAACGGCCTTTTCCGCTGAATGTCATTCATGAGAATCCAAATCTCTTCCCGGAGGTTCAGAGCCCACCTAAAGCTTAGGTCCATTCATCTCTCATCAACATGCTTCCCATTACCCACGTACAAGCTGAGAGCTTGTGTGGGCACAAAGACAATTCAACTATAAGTAGTTAATTTGTCTATGGTGAGCATCACCACAGCAAAAGAATCATCTGATAAGTTTATTCATGTACTGAATCAATAGATTTCTCTTCGATATAATATTTGCCAAGGGAACTCGATACTCATCAATGCAGTCTACTAAAGTGAGATTCGGAAGACAGGAATCTTTTTCAAACTGCAAGTACTTCCGACCACAGCGAAAGAAAGTTCACAAGAAATCCCTCATCTTGCGGTCAACTAACAACATTCAACAATTTACTTTCATATTCATTCATTCTCCGATAACTTATTCGACAATTCCTATCTTTTCAGTTCATCAGACAGATAATTTTGTTAAAAATGTCAATCAAGTGGATGAATATTATGAAGCCAATAGCTTTCCAAATCAACCGAAATCTATCGAAAATGAACATTTACATATAATATTTTTTTCTTTCTCTTTCTCATTGTATTGTGAATTGTTATTCAAATAATGTTTGTAAAAAGGCAAGTAAATAAATAGGTATATTTATTTAATTTGGCGAATGGCGAATAACTTTCATTCAACATTTCTATAGTAACGGGTGATGTTCTGTTGAATTTTTTACACATAAATACTGTATAATAATAATGAAAAAAAAACTGTATAAATAATTTAACACTTCTTCATGGATTGAGGAAGGAGGCACAGCCCTCTGAAACATTTCCATTTTATTGTAAGTTTATTTATGTTTTTCTTCTATCTTTTGTTGTTTCTATCAGTGTTAATAATGTAAAAATACATATTTGAAAAGAAATCAACAGGAAAAATGTTTAGCGAATATGAGAGATATAGTTGAAAATGAAATAATATTATTAGCCAGGACTCACCTCATTCCATCAGGCTCGAAAGAGATTTTCATTGTCACGCAATTCACTCTTGATGCACTCTCGAATCTTCATCTTCATCTTTCATCTTCTTTGACTCTTTCTTTGAACTGAGGTATCAGAAATCTAGGAGTGAAGAACAATTCTCGGTCCTCTTATCCCCAGGCTATCCAAATTATGTTATTGCCTGGAACAATGTCAAAATATTCCTTTTTCTCATTACTTTCTCAACTCCTACTCACGGACAAGGACTGTGTGGAAGTCCTTTTTGAGTAGTATTTTATTTTTTTTTGGGTTGGGCTTTGTAACCCTTAGCCACCGCGACCGCTATTCGATCTTTTGTGGCATGAGTAGTATTTTGGTTACATTAGTAGTTTTCATGTTGATGTCCATCTTTCATCATCTCAATATTCTAACACGTACACATTATATTTGCATTTAATTCATTAGTTTCATAAGAAAAACTGTGTCACTGTTTTAACGACAAATTGATTGGCATTTGAAAGTATTTTTTCATTCAAGAACATTATTAATTACTTATTGGTAGTTCATTATTCAATAATTTTCAATAACAAATTTTAAAACACCTCCACTAAAATCCTACGTGTAGAGGGTTTTTCTACTTCAGAAAAAGTTTTCCATTTAAGATTCAAAACAATGGTTGTCAGCATTCTTAATGTTAACCAGTGTAACTTAATAATTACTAGAATAAAGAAGAGTGAAGTTGATATACTTTTTATAATATGAAATGAATCACAATAGAATAAATAAAAATGAAAGACTAACAAAGGGGTGAATTTGACGTAATTTTTATAATATATGGAATGAATCATAATAGAATAGAGCAAGATTATTTACTAACAAAGGGGTGACATGGTGACAATCAACACATCTTTTATAGTATACGGAATGAATCAATGAAAACCAATCATTATCAATTGAAATGTTAAAACAAGATACACAATACGAGTAGGCTGTAATAAAATCAATCTTCCATTATGGATGAACTTCAGCATCCTGAATCAGTGTTTCCCAATCCTCTAGAGTATAGATGACAGGTGACAATAAATTAATTTAGTTTTATTGTAACAGCTGGTCAATTGCACTTGCACTACTCATTGAACGGAATTCTTCTGGACAAAAACTGGACTGGCTTCCCTATTATCAACAACAAGATTCTGCACGTTTCCTCAACATGTGTAGGCTGAATGTTAACAATAAAACTAAGTGCCTATATCTACATCTACACTCATCATAGCACCTTTTCTTGTTCCGTGATGTAATATGCAATTGGCTTCATATATGTCTGGAGCAATTTACTGATTTCATCCATTGTTATAGTTTATAATTTATTCGAAGAGCTAGCTTATTGTCATTTTACAGTACATCTATCCTGATACAGATAAGTTACAGTTAGGAAATCATGTATTGATTATTGATTTCATCCATTGTTATATTTTATAATTTATTCGGAGAGCTTGTTGTCATCTTACAGAGCATCTTTCCTGATACAGATACAGTTATAGGAAATCTATTGTTTCTTGAAATCCATTATCTTTATTAAAACAGTAGTAATTTGTATGCGACATATACTTTCAAATACAGTTCATTGCTGTTATAGGCCTAGTCACTATATTGTTTGTTGATGTAACAATAATTGAATTATTCATTGAAATTGTTTTACTGAATTGAAATCATCTTCTTCTTCTTCTTTTTCTTCTTTTCCTTCCTTCTTTCTTCTTCCTTCTTCTTCTTCTTCTTTCTGCTTCTTCTTCTTCTTCTTCTTCTTCTTCTTCTTCTTCTTCTTCTTCTTCTTCTTCTTTCTTCTTCTTCTCCTTCTTCTTCTTCTTCTTCTCCTGCTTGTTCTTCTTGTTCTCTTCTTCTTCTTCTTCTTCTTCTTCTTCTTCTTCTTCCTATCAGGGTTTAAGGGTTTAGGCATCTCTGCCTGTTCCGAACCTCATATCCATCCATCGTTTCATTGGACGCCCTCGGTCTCTTGCCTTCTGGGTAGCAGTTGAATTCTAAATAAGAAATTGAATTACTACGGTATTCCAGAAAATACAGTTGTATATTGACAAGCCTACCTATTCAATCTTGGCCTTCGATAATTTGATTACATCCCATTTTTTTCTCCTTTTGTTAAGTTTCATATTATATTTTTAATTCTATCATTTTTTTTAGTTGTAATTTTTACACTTTTTAAGTTTCTTATGTTATTATTTTGTTTCAAGGATGAATAAATGATTTGATTTGATTTTTGATTCTTTTTCCAGGCAACCTGTCTAGCAGTGTTGCACTGCGCAACGGCCGGTTCGTGGAGCCACCTTCCCGCCATTCCGACGCAACCGG
Organism: Laodelphax striatellus; assembly: GCA_017141395.1. Taxonomy (NCBI): domain Eukaryota; kingdom Metazoa; phylum Arthropoda; class Insecta; order Hemiptera; family Delphacidae; genus Laodelphax; species Laodelphax striatellus. The sequence continues at coordinate 13,305,586 of CM029540.1, forward strand.
AGCGTCGCGCCCAGTACTCGCTGCTGCTACGGGACGGGGGCTACAAGTACGGAGTGGACACGGGTGCGGGCGCCTGGGCGAGCCAGACAGGCGACGCCGCCAACCGTGTCATGGGAGCCTATCAGTGGAGGGCTCCCGATGGATCCACGCATGGTTTAGAGTACACCGCTGATGAGAATGGGTTTGTGCCGAGACCACTGCCGCAGTCTACTAGCACGCTCTCTGATGGTAATTGAGATGAAATACGATTTCTTTCAATTTAGAGTATATATAGAATACAATTTTCAGATAAAATACTAATAATTAATTGAACGAAATTCCTAATTAATGCCATATAATATTCTGAAGACTTTGCTATTTGCAAATATTGACAACAGATGTAATATTAAGACAGCTAGTAAGGAAATTCGATAAAATACACTCAAACTTAGATAAAACTATAATCAAAGTAAGATAAAATACACTGAAACTTATCAATTGAAATTTAGATAAATACAATTGACTGCTTTCTGCTGGTAAGTGTATTTCTGCTGGTTACTGCTTTCTTGGGTTCTGTAGCGTTTCGTCCGAGTAGCGATTCGTCCGACAGCAATGTCTTAGGTAGTTTTGGGATTAGGCAGGATACCTGAAGGAGTAGTGTTTCGTCCGACAAAACTTTTGAACAAATAGTAACAAAAACAAGAATGTCTGCATTGGCATAATGCATAATAGAAACGATAAGTGAATGGAGATTGAAAATACGATTTATAAATTAATAATAGAACTTCAAAGGTGAAACTATAGGCTAACTAAATTTGAAAATTAATAGTCTCAGCACACTATATAATAAACTATATAGTGCAGCTCAAGTATACAAAAATAGTTGAGGACTTTGAAGGTGTGATTATGGACTAAAATGTTATTATGGGGTTTTCCCCACAAAATTAGATACAATTACAAGAAACGTATTATCAGCAGTTTTGAGTCAAAGGGAAGATAAAGGGAAGAAACAGGAAGCCTATTTTTGCATCACTATAATATGAACTAAGTGATTGCGTGAATTGGATTCGTGCATGTGAAAACACTTCAAGGTGGATCCAAAAATACTTTCATGGAAAATGTCTTACTTTTTTTGATAGGCCATTTTGTTTTTGAATCACACGAATCGTTGGGAAGGAAGTGGAGGAGTTTGGAGTTATGATCAGAGAATTGGAGTATTCAACTTTATCAACTTCAACAACATCTGATAGAAGATAGGTTAATGGGGTGTAACCATTTCATTATGATAACAGTTGAAATGAAATGAAATCAATTCAAACATATTTCAGAAACGGTGATTCAATCATTTATTGTGTTTTCCAAGACAATTTTTTTCTATTTATTTATTCAGCAATGAATAGACTTGAACAATGCTTGACTGTGTCTAAAATTCTTCCATGAATCGTAAATCATGTAGCCTCAAAACTCCGCCTGCTATCTCTTGATAAGCCAAAAATGAATGACTCAGCTAGTTCTGAATTCGACCGGTAGATGGCTACAGTTACTGGGTGATTTACAGCTTCAATTTTCACAGACACGCCTCCAAGCTCCGCCTCTCTCCCCAGTTTGGTCGGCAATGCACAACGCAGATAGTTCTGAATTCTGTCGTAAGATGGCAGCAGTTACTGGGTCATTCAAAGTTACAACTTCATTATTCAGCCGTCTAGATGTCAGAGGTTTTCTACCCAAAGTGAAGCCGAAAGTAGATTAAATTACTCCATCCAAGCTACCATCTTTAAAATATACTCATCCACAATTCATTGCCATTATTGGATTGATTCAACTTCTGCCAATGTTTATGAATTGGCATAAATTTCTATATGAGCTTCTTCTGGATACAGTTTTATAGGGAGGAAAACTTGTAATTACATCCAAATAAATAGGCTTTCACCTAATTTCACCCAAAATCAGTGGCTTTGACAGAAATAATTCACATGAAGCAATACAAATAGCCAACTATTGCAGCTATGGAATCTGAAGAAGCAGATTTTAAATTTTGTTTGGTACTGATTATTTACAATTTACAACAGTAATTAGCCAGTGATAGAAGGGTTTCTGAAGTCAGGTAGAAGACTCATAAATCGGACGAAACGCTACTCGTTGGTAATACGCACAGAAGCGTGAAAACCAGTCGGACGAAACGCTACTAATTTCCAAGAATTTGGGTGTCGGAAGAAACGCTACTCGGATGAAACGCTACATATTCCTTTCTTGAGGGTTGAGTGTATAGAGAGGGCCGGCTGCGCCCTAACTTCGCCCTCCTAGGATAAAATAAAGGCAGTCATTCTATTCTATTCTGGTAATTTAGGTAAACTGCAATTCAGTTTATAGTTCAGATAGAAAACAATTTTGAAATAAAATACGAGATAAATACAATTGAATTTATCTCAATTTGAATTTTCAAAAATGCTTGCAAGGTTTAATATTGTTAATTGAATGAGAAACTTTAATCATGTCACAATACATGAATGGCTGAATGTGAACTATGGCAACTATCAGTAAACCTCCTCAACAACGTTTAGAGATCAATGAATGATCTAGAAAAATTTCCTGGTTTGTGGCGTGAATCGTGTTGCGTGCAATTAAAATTGTGTTTTGCATAACAACTTACAGAAGTTTCATAGCTTCAAAAGTATCGGAAGAACGTGAATTAATTAGTTCACCTTGGAATTTTGGGCTGTCAAAAAAGATCTAGATGGCAAATTATAACAAAGATTCATTGTGCCGGAAAACAACACGTTCCAAGGCAATCTCGAGATCGTTTATTAATATTGAAGCAGCATCTCATAATCATAATCCAGAATTACCTTTTATAGAGTGACCAGTACAATGGATGAATGAATTTGAGAATATTTGGCTGTGCAAACAATATTGATTCACCTCGGTAACCATTTGGTGGACGTGCCTATTATTGAATTTTAGCATAGATAATACTAAGATATTACAGATAAAGAGCAATTCTTCATTCTCTGTAATCGTAGTTATAGGTATTATCAATTGATGTGAATCACAGAAGACTTTGCAAAATCCTGGAAATGCATGAAAATATATCTTCAAAAAACAGGATTTCGAAGTTCACGGTGCGTTTATATATTTTTGCAGAATTATGTTAAATGTGGAAAAATCACATCCAAGATGTGGTTTATCATTCCGTGGTAATTCTCATAAAAGTTTTTCAATATTCCTTCTTTTGAGAAACATCTCTGAATTTTTTTAAAAGTAGCCTATGTGGTTTTACAATAATATTGATAGCTAATTACGCGTATAACTACAAATGATTCAAGAAGCATCAGCATTTTTGTGTAAATGAACATAATACATAACCGTTGAAAGTAGCTTTCTTGGTAAATGCTCACAGAATATATAATTCTTGCCACTAATATATCAAACCCAATCCCTTCCTCAACACTGTGCTATATCCATCGAATATCACGAAAAAAGTAGAATATCGGTAAGCCTTCCTTACCATTTCCTTTGCTGATTCGGTACCCACCTAAAGCTAATCCATTGATTCATCTCATCATCATAATCATCAGATTCATCATCATCCTTTCCATTATCCACTGACAAGCCACAACAGCAAAAAATATTTGTAATATCACAACCTGATATCTCAATTTACAACTTGATATTAATAGAGTAGAATCTCATTTTCCAATCATAAATGCAAATAATCTTTAACACGAACAGTGTCATGATCAACTCATCTACCTTCTCATCAATAAATTATTATTTCCCTTCTATTTAACTTTCCATGACGGAACTACTTAATAATTCACTTTACACGCGAGTAGTAATTTTTATGTCAAACATTGACTGCTATGTCGTTTAAAATTGTATTTAAAATGAATTATTATTTCCATCGATTCCAAGATACCCATCAACACCTATATATAGTACACATTAAATATTTCCATTACACAAGACTCCAATAATACTCTCATCAACAAGTTCTTCGTTAAATTCATCCAGTACATAGCTTGCCCACTATTAATCCATTTAATGATAGCTCAAAATAGATTCAACCTGATTGGATAACCAGTATGCAATCTATGAATAATGCATTCTTAAGTAGTTCTACATGAACTATGAGGATGCTGTAACATGATTGATATAATTACATTGATTCGTAAACATCTATGTAGATTCAATAAGAACTTTACGATTTTCTGTCGCTCAGAAGACAGAGATGACAATCATTTCACTCTTGTGATGTGCAGAAATCCGGTTCAACCAGTTCTCTATTCACCTGTACGATATAATTATTGTTAAAATGACTTAATGATTAGTTGGCAGATGTACTAAGATGGCAAGTCGTCCATGCTCCACTCACATATAGAACAAGGAAATTACAAAACTACTTTTTAAGCTCACTCCTGTCACATGGCTATAAATTATTCATTCACAAACCTATGATCATAACAATGTGTGAGGAATTTCAAGTTCATTGTTTCAAACTGTTTTTACTCATCACTCGACACTTTTTCTTTCATAATCAACAACAAATCAATTGATTTTTGGATTCGTATAACTTTACACCATATAACTTGAGGAAGAAATATTGTATATACTGTTGAATTGAGAATAAATTATTATAGGCTACTGATCTTCTCATTTCAATTGTATGAGGAATTTCAAGTTCATTGTTTCATACTGTTTATACTCATCACTCGACACTCTTTCTTTCAATCAACAACAAATCAATTAATTTTTGGATTGATATAACTTTACAATTTACAACATATTTAACTGGAGGAAAAAATTTTTAATACTGTAAATTATTATAGGCTACTGTATTTCTCATTTTAAATGTGGTTCCGTGAGTTTCAAGTTGTGTTTCTGTAAACTTATTTATCAGGATTCTATTTTAAAAGCTTTGATCAATGGAATTAATATTGATCTTTAAGCTTTAAAAGAATTTGATCAATGGATTGAGTTGAATGAACTTCATGGTGATCACTGGTATTTTTGGCTGTGGTCTGGGTCAGTTTCTGGAGGAGAAAGTTTTATGTAGCAGTACCTATAGTATTCTGTAGTAATGTAATATATTTTAGGAGGTTTAATGAAGCCTGGTAACTTTGCATTCAATATGGATTATTTTGTAGCAATGGCTCATATAATTTCTAGTTTCTACTATATATTGTACAATAGAATTTTTTCGTAGAAATGATATTCAAAATTGTACACTTTTAGTTGTAGAAGTAAAACAACTCGCATCCGCGCTCAGATGTTTCTTTGCGGGTGCTTTATTTTCTAAATTGTACTGTATGTAAATTTTTGAATTTTGAATATTGTGAAAGACTTTTCCAGAATGATGAACAGAAAAGTCTAAGTGATGAACCAATTTTTAACCTGTAAGTTCACCATATTTCCCAAATTATTGGGGAGCTTTAATAGGCAATGAACACCGAGAGGATCTCTCCGCCAAAAAGTCATAAGCAAATAATAATAATTTTGCATTTTACGAGTACCTAGCTTGTACCTTTCTAGATTCTATCTAGTATAAATGCCTCATGGGAATAATTTCAAACTATTAGTATTTGTTTTCTTGACGTATTGTATTCAATTGACTTAGAGCTCCAATAATCCCCTTACAGTTCTAACTGTATCGCAGGCTGTGCCTCTTACAATACAGGCCAGCAGTTAAAACAGCAAGTTGATGGGCGCCCTAATACATCTACACAAATTACTTATAACATTATTTGAACTCACTTCCAGAGCTCAAGTCTTTGCTGCATTGGGAGGGCTCATTATATCTCAATATTATAATTGTATAAAACTTTCCTTTGATGATTATGATGTACATCAACTTGTCAGAAAACAGATTTAACGTTAGATAGACACAATCAGCTGTCTTCTGACAATTAAGGATTATCCTATATAACACTTTGTGATGTCTTACGTTGATTTTTGATGATTATGATTTTTATTTGTACATCAACATTCATATTAGCCTATAAGAATGTTTTGTTTAATCATTTAAAGACAAAAACTGCAATATTTTTTTTCATTTTTTCCAGTACCCTCAGTCGACACCTCCTCCTCAACAGGCTCTTCCAGTGCAGTTGACACCAGCAAGTCAACAGTTGTCTCAAGCGCAGTTGACACATCATCAACAGGCACAGCAGGCGTCACTGTTGACACCACCACCTCAACTGGCTCGTCGGCTTTTGCCAGTACAAAAGGCGGCAGCGTGACCGCCCACTCTAATGTGGCTGGGTCGCATCAGTACACCAGTAATAAACTGTACAATGTGCATTATTCGGCTGGAGCTGGCACCGGTTATGGAGTTCACTTTCCCGCTCACCCTGTATATCAGCCTATACTCCCTGTATACCATGAGCCCGTTGTTCCTGTTTTGGTACACACTCATAGATTGGTTCCTGTTATTCCTGTTCTACCGGCACCTGGACATCCTCCAGTAAGTTTTACAGTACAGTAATACTAATTTATTATTATTAGTACAGATTTGATCGGTGTGGAGACCCGAAAGTAAAGAAGGCAAAAACAAATTGAAAATATATAACTTCCGTATTGGCATAGTAAGTATAAGATACAGAATACAACATACTCCGATACGGAAGTTATTTCTATTCAACTATAGTTACATTTCAAACAAGTGAATAAAAATAATATGGTAATCGATTTCCATAACTGATGTATCATCAAAAGTTGAATGATCAACTCTTCAGAAAATTGAATATCACCCATGTGACATGGACATTCCAATATTGGAGCCATAAGTTATAAGACAGTATGTGTAGATTACGACTACAATAAACCCACACATTTAAAATACATTATTCCTGCCAAATTTATAGTGATTTAATTCAAAAGTGATTTTGTAATTGACAGTGATTTTAATTTTAAGAGGTGATAGTAGAGTAACGGTTTTCCATGTTGACTGCATGTCGTAAATTCTAGTGATTCAGCGATTAATAAAATAAAAAAAATACTTCTTTCAAGTTCGCTACTCTATTTCAAGTACCGCACGCATGAAGTCGACCTTTTATTGTATTGAATTTTTTTTAATTTTATGAACATTTTTGTGCTTTAGCTGTTTGAAGAAAAATGAATTCATTGCAGACAGAAATATTTAGAAGCCTACATTGTTTCAAATGTCTGAGTTTGAATGCAATCTATCAAGACGCTAAGCATTAGAAAATAATTCAGTATAACTTCAGTTTTCAGAGGATTAATCACTCATGAGTAAGACATTTCAATATTCAAGCACAATTTATGAGAAGATATAAATGGCTTGTGATCTTTGACTACAGCAAATCCAATCATACAGTATAATTGCAAATAAGGCATATTATTTTTCATACAACCAATTTTAAAAAAGATAAATTTATGTTATATTTTGTATTATTTGTAGATATGGTATAAGATTATAACCTTAAAGACATATATTCTAAGAAGAAATTTTCCAAGGCATGTTTTGATAAAAATGTACTTGATCTTCAAAATATGTGACTACATACATGTGAATACTTTTTCAAGTATGTACTCAATACAGATTGATATGAATTATAATCTTTTCTACCAACTACTTCTAATGAACAAAGCTATTGAATAAAGGTAGATTTTCAATTTAAATTTTTCAAAAAGCCAACAATTTTCTATTTTGGACAAAAATTATTTTTTTAATTTTTGATCTAGAGAATTTTCAAATCTGTACATCCCAATCACATGAAGAAGATAACCTTCTGATCTGATTGCAGGTTGTAATACCATCACATGGAGGTGACGACCAATCAACGGAGCAAGAAAACGGTGACCCCACATACATGTTTAGCTATGCCACAGACACTCACACTCGCGATGAAAGCTCCGATGCCCAGGGGAATGTGAAAGGCGTTTTCTCCTTTGTTGATGCCAATGGAGTCAGACAAACCGTCGAGTATGAAGCTAACAACGAATCTGGATTTGTGGTGAAGAAAGTAACCACAGACTCAGCAACCACATCATCTGGTAGCGATGACACACAACAGACTCTGGTTCCAGTGTTGCCACCAAGACAGGACCCAATTCCACCACAAGAGCCCATTCCACCACAGGAGACTATCCCACCCCAGGAATCAATTCCACCACAAGAACCCTTGCCACCCAATCAGGAACATCTGCCAGTGAATGGATTGGATGAAGGAGCCAATGACAACTCAGATGCATCATACTCCTTCAGTTACAATGCTGGAGACCATTCAAGAGAGGAAACGTCTGATTCCAAAGGAAGTATTACAGGCAGCTACACTTTTGTATCCAAAGATGATGGAGCCACTAGGAGAGTAGATTACACAGCTGGTGCCAACCTAGGTTTCATAGCAAAGGGCAGTCATCTGCCAGTTGCTGATAATGGTTTAACCGTTTCCAATTCCCTTCCTCAGGGAGTTGCATCTTTGCCACAGCCACAGGCACTACCTCTCCCACTACCTCTGCAGAATCAAGGTAAAGCTCAAATCAGACCAGATGGTTCCTACACATTCAGCTATGTTGCAAACGATCATTCAAGAAGTGAAACATCTGATGCCAGTGGAAATGTTCAAGGGTTCTATACAGTTGGGTCAGCAAATGATGGAAATGTCAGGAGAATTGATTACACTGCTGGTGCAGGTACAGGTTTTGTAGCAACTGGAGCTGGTGTACCACCTAATTTACCAGTTCCAGTTCCTAATGCAGCACCACTTCCAGTACAACCCCAACCACAATTCACAATCCCAGTACAACCCGTACAACAACTCCCAAAAGCCTTGGGTGGGGCATCCAGTTCTGAAACACTTGGTGCACTTGATGGTTCCTATGCATTTGCATTCCAAGCCGATGATCATTCCAGAGAAGAGGCAGCTGATTCAAGCAATACAGTCAAAGGCAGCTACACATTCATCTCCAAGGATGACAACATCAATCGCAGGGTTGATTATGTAGCTGGTGCCAAAACTGGTTTCATTGCCACACTTTCAAAATTGAATGGCCAGACTTTGCCCAAGGTGTCCACAGAAACAAGCAGTGATGATTCTCAAGTACCAACTAGCATCTCATCACAGACTGACACTCAAAGTTCCAATGAGCCAGCTGTTGTCACGTCACAACTGAGTGATGAGAGCTCTGGTCAACTGGATGGTGTCAAAGCTCCTCCTCAAGTCACATCTGACCTTGATACATCATCCCAGTTCAGTACTACCACTCCAAAACCAATTCCCATTATCAAAACTGTCGTTGACACAAGCCATGTGGGAACACCTGTTCAACCCAATCTGGTCCTGTACACTTATCTGCCCCCCAACAGTCAAAAGTTTGGATACATTCTAGACACAATCCACTAATTTATATTACAATAAATCATGGTGCCATACTTAACTATTAGAAGTTGAATGCTAATTTCCATAGTAAGTGTAAGATAAGATTTTAGAGCATTTTCTGATACCCAGTAGATGATCAATAAATAATATTTCATCATCTTGTCCTTCATAAAATGTATACAATTATTTATTACCGTTAGTAATAGTAATAGCTTTCAAGGAATAAGTGAAGTGAGACAATTAATTTTTAAATAAAAATTAATTATACACAAAAATTGCCTTGCAGAAAAATTATATATTATTAATTGTTAGTGATATTAGACTAAGAAAGTATTTTAATACTTTCTCAAGTTAACACTAATATTGATGTCCTAAAGATGAAGACTACTGTATTTTAATATGTGATATCAAATCAATGAGTAATTTGATGCCTTCAAATCATATCAATAACTGAATAAGAATTTCCACTAGATAAATCATATCAATAACTGTATAAGAATTTCCACTAGATAACATACTGTAGAGAAATATGAATGTGTATTGCCAAGTACTTAGTAACAGGCAATTTTTACCATATTATTTGAAGCTGTATTTATTGTGATATCAACTGCCCTGAGTTAATAAAGTGTTCAATGATGTGATTCAAATGTTGTTCTTTATTATTTTGTTTGACAATTTGTGAAACTCCTGGATTTCCTTTCTGGATAGCAATTTATTCCAAAATATCCAGGCGAGATGTTTTAATATTGCTTGATATCCAGGTAAGCCATAAATATCAAGATGTACATTTGTACTACTTTCACATTATTGGAGAAAATATAAGTAAAATGCCAGACCCAACCAAGAGCAAACCGGATACTGAAAATAGGAGAAACTAGCAAATAGAAATTGAAAATTTGGAAGTAGAATGAATAACACCAAATTGCTATTAAATGAAACATTAAGGGCCGGTTCATGAGCTCGGGATTTAGCCAAGTCCTAGACTAAAACGGGTGGCTACCGTAGCATCGACAAACGTTTGTCTCGACAGGTTAGTGGGTTAGCAGCATAGAAAGCCCTTAGTAGATAGTATCGAGGCTAACGTTTGTCGATGCTACGGTGGCCACCCGTTTTAGTCTAGGACTTTGCTAAGTCCCGAGCTCATGAACCGGCCCGTAGAGATCTTATAAAGCAATAAGCTTTATAATAAATAATTTAAAGTATATTGCTTCAATAATATTATTATTGAATGATAAAATACGGAAAAAGTCAAACTAAACTTAAACGATCATACTCCAAAGACAAGCAATATTTATGTTATATTAATAGGTATGTTATCAAACTATTATATGCTTGTATGTGTGTGTAGAATGAATAAATTGAAATTTGGAGAAAATTATCATTATTCTCCAGTTTTTTTCTAACAATTATATTCCTAGCACAGATTACTACAAACGTCTGCAGAGCCTAGTGTTCAATAACCTCAAGGTATTCATGATAATGTTTTCAGAGAAAACATTTTATGTCTTCAACCATAAAAAACATTCCAAAAAACTCTATCTTACTCTCTGCTGTATTCTAGATAGTTGGAATTGATCAAATTGAAAAAAACTACAAAATTAATTCGATTTATTTAAAAATTCAATACAGATACAATACAATTCGCTTAAATATTTGTACTCAAAACTTTACAAAATAAAGACTATTATTTATCTCAAGAAATGAACTCACGCATCAGGTGAAAAGAATGGAGAGATCTGTGGCAAATTGTAGTCAAATGTTAAGTAAAATTAATAGTTAGTTTAGTGGCAATGCATGTTACCTAGTCAAGTAAGAAAAAACATGTTCGAGTTCGACTCACATCTTAGTACAATAACAAAATATTGTGCATTAATGCACAGTTTCATTGACAACATAAGAGTTTGTAGAGGCTTGTAGCGTCAACAATGTAATACTTTCAAAAGTCTTGATTTGACAATGTTCCTAGTAGAACACATCTTTGGAAGTTTCTATGTTTAAAAGTGTATTGATTCATTCAAGTTAATAGAAAATTATAAAAACGAATGGTTTTCATAAGGCTGTTTCTAAAATATCACATAAAAATCTTCATTTAATTTGAAAAAACAATCACTTTCAAAACTGCTTATCATAGATTTAAAATAGATAGATCATAATATCATGTTTGAATCTCACTCGAATTTTTTCGATAAATGTCATTCAAATTTAGATAAACTTCCAAGAAGTAATTTGACTCTAGCTAGGCTTGTGGCCCTATTCATTGTAATTCTATTGACAGAAGCTGACAATTATTAGCATCTAATTGAAGTAATTACATTAATAAGAAACAAATTTCAGAATCAATGAAAAATTGAATTGTACAATACTTGATTTCCCCTACTGATTTCAAACATAATTTTTTTATCAAACGAGAATAAACAATAGCGAGTGAATAAATAATTATCTTAAAAATATTTTATCATTATTTTTAAGTATATTGTCAGAACTTTGAATTAACAATCAATTCATAAAATTACACAGTACACAATCTATCAATGGTAGAACTACTTGAAAACAAGTAAATCTTGATATATTGCTGAAAACATTCTGTAACACAGGATGATAATCCAAGTACAATACTTTTCTCTATAGTGTTTGTTTTCAAAACATAGTAAATCATAGAGTAGAATTTTAGTATTCAAAACATAATAAATCATATAGTAGAATTTTATGACCAGTCAAGTCTTACAATTGAAGGCCCTTTGACGAGCAACCATTTTAAAGTTCACGGTAGCAAATTTATTAGAACAAATTTTAACAGGCGCTTTGGAGTAACTTCCTAGAGAGAATACATTTTAGTCCACGAAAGATAAGTTCATTAAAATAAGGCCTAAGAAGCGCAATGTAGTGAGATTATGAAAAAGTTCTAGAATAATTGAAAGCTTTTGATAATAGAATAATTTTCAAGTTAAAGAATTGACACTTTGAACTAAAACAAGCGTAAAACTTGATTCCAAGTACTAAGAAGCGCTTCCTAGTGAGATTATGAAAAAGTTCTAGAATGATTGAAAGCTCTTCGACAAACAATAATTTGCAAGTTCAACAACTGACACCGATAATTAAAACGAATGATATAAGAAGCACTTTAGTGAGATTTAAAAAAAAATTCTCAAAATTATAGATGGCCCTTTGACAGATCATTTTCAAGTTTAAAATAACAGCGTCAATTTTAAGAAGAGTTACAAGTTGAATACTGAAAAAATATTTTGTAATCGAGTCCTATACAAATCCAAAAATCAGCTCTTAGAGTCTGACACCCACGAGAATTTCTCCTCGGAATACTTGAGACTATCAAACGTATGTACATTGGACGCTGTACAGAAAGACGGCAGTATATCAGGTGTGAGACCACAGTCACGGAGGTTGACACGATTGAAAGCTGCCTGTGGATCTTCAACATCGGGTTCAGGTTTTTTATCACTTGACTGTTTGTCCATCAAAGCGAAAGCTGAAGTTGAGTCTAATGTAGCAAATGTGGCTGCAAATTCAGGTACAATACTGGACAAAACACGACACAACGCGTGTATGGCATTGGGGAGTAGGGGACCACGCACTTCTACCGAACAAAACCCGCCTACCTGACCTGTGCGTACTGTTATAGGTTTGAGGTTGCTCCTAGAAAGCAACCGGGACAGTATGGTGGGTGGTATTCTGAACCAACAGTTACTGCTTTGCAGTTTAGCAGCCAGTTGAATAAAGCTTGAGCTTCGATGCCTTCAACATAGATTAACGAATCTTGCCCACCATCTTGCCCGATTTCCGTATGTCCTCTTCGTCGTCCATACTCCTCAAGCGTTTCACTTCCTCCTCAGCCACCCCCATGCTTTGCAGCCATTCTTCTGCGTCATCTCCTTCCTCCCCCTCCTCCTCTTCACCCTCCTCCTTTTTCTCCCCTCCCTCTTTCTTGGCCACTCCTCCCTCAGCGTCGCAACGGCATCGTGAAGGAGATCTCCTCGGCTTGCAGTTTTTCCGCAGGCCTCGCGTGGTTAACACCATAGCCGTTGGTCTCGCTCTGGCCGCAAATGCCCGAAGCACGGAAGAGGCACGTGAACGTGTCGCCCAGTATGTAAGTAGGGGCACTGTTGGGCGCGCACCAACTAGAACACACATACACAAAAACCCTAATTCAGCAAAAAACATTGACCGCAAATAGAAGGCATGCGTTTCATACATTGGCCCAAAAACAGTGACTCTGGTATCACCAAGGTATTCTATAAACCAAAATGTCTATAAACATAATAATGTAAAAATATGTCAAGATATAAATAAGAAATGCAGCAGAAATAATAGTATATATGTGAAGAGATATTAATAATAAAAACATGCAGAATCCTACAATGGCAAACAAATTTTCAAATTGGAAGCAGTAGTATAAAGTATGTGGGCATCAATTTTACAATGAAAATTATAATTAGTGAACAATAAATCTAGAAATATTTCTTGCAAATCATTATTATCCTCATTGGTATAGTATATCATTTCAGATAACAGTTGATTTTGGTGGTTCAGAGCTGAACAATGAACTTTAACAAATCCTTTCCTAGTTGTTCTTTCTACAAATGTGAAGATTTTACAGCAATTTCATTGTTCAGCTCCTTCATTAATTCATTCAAATTCATTCCATATCTTTCAGCGAAGTTATAAGGTGTTATCAATTTGTAATAAATTAATTGTACCATCAAGTATCCATGGGTTTGAATTCATCAGTTTCATCTTACTCATCATATCATTTTCCTTTACTTATTTATTCTGAGAACCTCTAGACTCATGGGTAATGAGTGGGTGATGGATGAGAGATGATGACTACTTTCAGGGCAGTCTGACCGTTTTGGTGGTCAAAACTAGTTTTCAAACTGATTTGATCCCTGAACATAATCAGACCGGCGCTTATGCACCCTTTATTGTAAACCATTATTTTACTCAAATATATATTCCCCTTTTTCTTAGCACAGTGAAGATTATTATTAATCATTGTTCATATTACTATCGAAATACTTTTAGGATCAATAGGATGGTGTTCTTCCCACCAACTTTTTTCAAATCATATTTTGGATGCACTCATTCTTAAGTATTAGTTGATTTCAGTGAACAAAGTGAAGTTAATTATTATTACTGAGACTCGTACTTGAAATGCCTCAGAGTTGGAAGACTGTCCAAATTATGGTTCATTTTTCGTCTTTTCTTTATGAAAACCAGTTTTCTCATTTTCTGTGAAAACTAATCAAAAATAGATTCTTCATTTTTGGCTTCCAAAGTTAAACTTAAATAAGGCAGAATATTTTTCAGTTAGAATTAGTTGGAAATATACAAAATACAATTTCTAAATCCAAGAATCAAATCCTAGTGCTAAAGCACTTCTTCAATTGTATTAAATATTCTTAAAAATATCTTTGCAATGCTTTAAATCTTCAAATTTTTAAAATTAGTTGTATTATAGTTAAAAAACTGTAAAAGATACATGTCTCATAGTCAGCTTCTAATCATAATTTCCAGAAAATTCAGAAACCAGGAAATGCTTGAGTGACCTGAATGTTAAATTGCTATGTAGAAAGATTCTAGGTATTATGAATTATAGGCGGCGTACTTTGTAGTTATGATTTCAGTGGGTTAACTCGAATGTAAAAAACTTTAGTTATTTCATAGCCTTTAAATAAGCTTAGCGATTTATGTGAAATAAGTGCAGGCTTTCAATCGAGAAGAAATGCAGGCCCCGCATGATCACAGTACACGTGTGCAAGTAAAACGCAAATCTGTTAAGACAAAGATACAGGGTTACAATTGTGAAATTTTTATTAGTAAATGCAATTATATATGTACAGTGCAGAATAGACCAACAGTTCCTAAATTCAATGAAATCAGGATTAATTCATTAACCAAGGTTGAATTAGAAGTATTTAAATACAGTCAATTAGAAGTAATAACTATAATGAATGAATAGGTTAATATGTGGTGAGATTTTTACGTGACAGCGTTTTCTATGTATGTTCATTTGTCTGCTTAACAAGCGCTGACACCCTACATTGCTGATTCGTGATGACTCCATGCTGGAGTAATTCAAAAGTTTACAGCCGGACATGTCAATATAATATGACATTTTGTCAGAATATGTGATGAATACATTTTGCATTTGTCAACGTCGGGGATGAATTTAGTTCAATAGATTAAGCTTCAACTGATTTAAGTCTAGCGTTTCCCCCTAACATATACATTTGACGCATCCATTTAGTGACAGGAATTAGACACGAAAAATGTTGAAAATAGATTCATTTAACCTCTCTTGGTTTCCTTCACAGAAATATATTTTATTTGTTAAAGTGATATTAAATTTCATGGTGTCTTAATGAAAGACATACCCTACTGTCACAAATGTTCACTTCAGAGCCACTTATTCATTTTCAGGGAACAGAGGCCCAATATTTTCACAGTATAACAGGAACCTGCAACAATGTTCAACAAATCCTTCCTAGTTGTGCTTCATATAATTTAAGATAGAAACTACTATTGTTTCATCTATCAATTCATGAATTTGAAGCTCCTTCTATTTCAATTCATTCATGGTTTAAGATATATTTTTCTTCACAATTATAAGGAATTACTTATCTCAAAAATTAATTATTTCAATTTATTCAAGTATCCATGAGATTTGAATCATCAGGGTTTTCACTATACATCATACTCTTTTCTCTTCATTTATCATTTATTCATGTGGAGCAGTGAAGTGAAAATTTATTCTGCCAAGTGCTTATAGGCTCAAACAATGTGATGATGAGAATGGTAACTACTTAGGCAGTCAGGGTGACTTTTGGTCAAAATCCGTTTTGTCAACCAGGATTGATCCTGAACCTTTGATAATCAGACCGGCGCTTGTACTGTCTGTAAACCACTGAATATATATTCTCCTTTTCCTTTCTTTCTCTAAGTGGCAAATCATTGTTAATAATTATTATTTGTCCGTAGACCTCCTAATTGTAGTGAAAATGATTCATTTATGGGACTTTGAGGTTTCCTTTTATTGCCACCAACTTTCATTAGTGCAAGCCTTTCTAATATTGTATTTGTGTCATTTGGCCAATTGTTATTATAATTGTGTAGCATTCATTTAATGAGGTAGTTGTAATAATTTGGATTCATCCTATCTATTATCTTCTTTTCAGTTGTAATTTATACGGAAGTGATCACAATCATTTGTTATTCCTGAAGACAGTCAAAGACGACAGGGTGAAACAATTGCAGGGCTGGGTAATGAGGCCGGGGGAGGCGGCGACGGGGCGGGGACAAGGGCGGCTAAGTGAGGCGGCGACGGGCAGACCACTTAACACGTGAAAACGCGCACTTCAACATGTTGTCAAACATGCAATTCGTGGACCGACGTGCCTCGTCAGAGTCACAAGCAGTAAACCAATCAGAATTGATTTAGAATAAGTCTACAATCCAGAACCTGATTCAGAAGTTTAGTTGGCAAGCGGCTGTCTGCAAACCATGACAAATACATTTGCTGCTTTAAATCAAACCCCTGATGAATATTCCCCTAATTGAATGCTCTCTAACTGATTATGTATATTCAAAAGTATTCATTTCGCTATCCTGTTTTAATATTCTACGTACCCTAATACTCCATGACCAGACAAACTGATCAAATTTCCGAAAAGTATTCAAATAGCCTTTCTTGAGAAAAAGATTTCAATATTACACAGTTGCCAACCATATACACTAAAAGCTTCATTTTATCCTCTTATTTTTTTCTAAGATACTGTTCTGAAAAATTGTCAGAACCTAGACAACACAACATGTTGTAAAGTGATACTAGTGCACCAGTTGCCAGATTAGACGGAACGACCATGCTAGCTCAGTGCTCGAGGAAAAGACTGAGGTTCTGGAGCTGGCTATGGCCAGAGAAATTTTGGCCATCTCTCGCTATACATGGGGACTTATATGATTTTTTCTCTCTTATTTTCCTTTGATTGTTTTCAATTTTTTCTTGATTGTCGAGAATTTTTTTTTCTTGATCTAAAGGTATAATTCAAGAAATCTAATTAAAATAACTGCGCACTGTAACGCCAGTGAAGAAACTCAACTGCTCCAAAAATCAGTAAAATTAAATACTTATATAAATAAATTTTAAAAGTACTAATATAAAATATGATTTGGCACAATGCTTTAAATTCCTAATATATTCCAGCAATATTTTAGCTAGCCAAAAACAATCTTAAAACCTATGGTGCTTAGTTCTTTGATCATTAAATGAAAAGCTCCAGTTAAATGTGAATAATAGAAAATATATTATTTTGCTCATAGAAACTATAAAACGGTTTAGTCATGCCATTCTTCAAATATTTGTTCTTGAGGTACTAAATTTGATCTGATTCGTTTGAATTCTCCATAATTGTATTTAACTCTTGCAGAATAGCAATTTGTCATTGCATTGACGGTCATCTAGCAATTGTATAGAAATTATAATTATTCAAGTTATCAAAGAAGTGATCAAATTCATAATAATGCTGTCATTGCGGTGGTGTCAATCTTTGTGGACGTAAATTAACCGTCAACAAGTTCCATTTATAATCTGGAAATTAGTTCCCAAATCAATTATAATCATGATAACATGAATAATTAAATTTTGAGTTACATACCAACCCAGTGCTGGCTACCACACTCATTTAATTAATACTAGTAGATATTGATAGAATTATTCACGCCTATTTCCAGTATAAGGACAGAGAAATGCCAATTTTCAAAATGAAGATAAACGATATAAGCTTTATTATAATATTCCTCTCAGGTTCGAAGTTTAAGCCCACTGAGGTTTATGGCCTTCATGGCGTGGCAAAAGCACGCGATATAAGAAAAAATACTGACATCTATTGAGTTTAAGCATCAACTGACGCTTTGTTTATCATAAAAATTACCGACATAATTTATGTCAATTGCCATATGCCACAAAATTATCCTGAATATTTACTCAACTTATCAATCACAAATCTTTGTATCGCAGGAGCACTGAGGTGACAATTGGCATCAATAAAGTTTCATTGTAATTTTGAACAAATATTAATTTGGAAAATAACACAAAGTCAGTCAGTTACTTATTGACATATGGCAGAGCAAAAGCGCTATTCGAAAGGTCTTCCGTCTTCAGTATTGGCTACATGAAAGTGTTGCAGTAAGATCAACTTGTTAAAGTAAATTTTGGCTACCGAAATTCCTACATCCCTTGAATGTTTGTATTTACAGTATTGCTATGACTACAGAATTCAAAGTTCAAGATTTCCAAATGCAATTTTCAGAAAATTTCTTAACAATTTTAATCATGCGTGCACTAATTTAATTTTGTATGTAATCATTTAAGTCGTTACACCGTCAGTTTTGGTCATATACAGCAAATTAACAATGCTTATAAGAAAGGGTCTTCAAAGAACTCAATCATTATGTACAGATTGTCAACAAAGACGTAACAGTAAATTCACAATGTAAATGAAGTGAAATCTCTACTATACCAACTTGTAAGTTATCAAACCTATCCTGAAAGGTTTTAAATGTAGTCACTGGGTCAATAGATACAATTTCCAATAGTTTATTGTTAATGAAGGTCAATGGTCGGGTATGTGCCTTTTTAATTTAAAATAGAATCACTGATTTTGAATTAAAGATGACAGCTTTAGTCTTTAATAGGCATTAACAGGAATTCAATAGTCAACAAGACAATAGACTTAAGACGTAATAGACCAACGCGTACACCGTTGTCAATATTTCACAAGACGATTTAGTCATAGTATCTTCAGCATAGTTGCTTACGAAGCAAGCAGATTGGTCTTGCATCGGTGTATGCTGCTTACGCAAGCAGCTCCCATGTGAATACTGGTGACCAAACGTGACCAATCTGTCGTCTTAACCGACTCTTATTCAACCGGTGTACGCTTCAGCCCTAAGGGTAGAAACAACAATGCCTCAGAAAGTGATTTTTAATATTGTTCTTCTTAGGTCAAGCGTACTGGGGGTGAGGAGTGGCGATGGCGTGGCAACTGCATAAGAGTAAATACATGTGAAACTAAATGGAACAGCGCTGTTTACTATATGGTTACACTATTCATACGCCATCCCAAAAACTCACCTGAGGTTTCTTCAGTTGTACAGTACCTGGAAAGTGGTGACATAATTTGTTATACAAGGATTCTGATACTGATTTATGCAATAAATGATACATGTTATGATTTCAATGAAGATACAAACTTATTGAGGTCAATCGGCCGTGACACTTCGTATCGGGCAATTGTAAGTGAGATCATTCTTATGTTTCTCATTACCCTAGAATATTGGCTATTATAAGCAGCCGCATTACACAACCGCATGTAGGCGTTTCATCCTCCAGGTCAAATTGAAACTCAATCCTAAGCATTTTTCAAGCCGAACTCAATTCATTTCGTGAATAACAGTAATTCCTTAGTTTGCATGGCTGTAACTATAATATATTGCCCGAGCAGATCATCCTGAAAGTATTGTATTGTATACCTGGAACAAATGGTGAACAAATTAGATGACATAGTTTATTAATCATCCTGAGTGAGATTCATAGAAGTTTGACAATGGATGTCCAATAATTCTACCACTATATCATACACAACAGTGTATGGTGAGTAAAAGTTTATCTTAAAAATAATTTTTTCCTAAGGATCTGCAACTTAGATTTCAGAATTGAGTCTCATTTTAATGCCAAAGTATTCTGATGACAAGACTCTTTTTCCTGATTGAAGTCTCGATACGACAGACTTCATCTGTTCACGAATTAGTTGGATAGCATATAGATTAGTTACATGAATCTACTGAGCTTGCCTCGATCTACAGTAGCTACCGTTTGATACAGTTCTCAAATTTGCAATAGACAAACTTTCTCAAATTTGCCATCGTTAGAAAACACAGAGAAGGAAAATTTGTCTACCTTCTCTGTGACTAATAGAATCAATAGACCAAAACAAGAACAAGTAGAATAGAATCTTAAATGAAAACTATTATTAGGATTTTGAAAAATGGACCATTATAGTGATCTGGTTTTGGTCACGTTTAATTCTGCCTAGTACCCTTATGGATGAGAAGCTGTAAATGATAAAAGCGATTGCAATCCTTGAGAACATTTCTATTCAATCAACTGAAAAAATTTTAAATTATTAGGCTATAAATAATAATAATAATGAATACAAAAATCTCTACAAAGGGGTACAAAGTGAGTAGAAAAAGAAAGAATAAACTTGAACTTAGATGTTTCTGTTTATAACAATTTCAGTAGACTCCATATTTACATAGGAAGATAAATAAAATAAGATTTGACTCACCAGGAGGAGGAATTTCTTTACACAAAGAAATTACATAGTGAGTTCTCCTATCCCAAGGAAAAGAACATCCTCAAAAGAGATTACAGCAGTTAAAGTAAGCAGTAGGCCATTAACCTGGTTAAGTCACTCCACAGACAAAAATAAAAGAAGGATAAACTTTAGAATAGCAAAAACCATCAGTTACATCTTTTTCGAAGCTTTCAACAAATTTGGATTGAATTCCAAATATTTTTCATTGTAAGATCCTTCTTATTTATATCTTTGCAGCTCTATTGTATTAATGCTCTGTTATTACAAGAAAGGTGGTAACTAAAACAAATGAAAAGTACCAATAATAGGTTGTACATCATCTGCTTGATGATGAGTTTCCCAAAATCATGAATTCAATAAAGCTCAATGATTTTGTGGTTATCCGTAAACAGCTTCTATACAATTTGTAAAAAATGGTTTCACATACGTTGTAAAAGTTTACTATATAAAACTCCACACAACACAATATAAACACTTCTATTTTACCGCCACCATGACCTACCACTACTCACTTTATAGCATACGTCAAGATTCACATGTCTTGAATCATTCGGTCCGAACCACCACAACTTCTGCTATTAATCATCAGAAACCGATTCGATTTTATCAAAACATTTTCTTCCAATTTTAGTAACCAAATTGAACATGACGGCGAACTCCCAACTGCTGCTCTAACTGCTGAGTATGGCTTTGTGGTGGTATTGTACATACTGATGATGAAAAAGCTAAACAACGGATCATCACTGTTGGGATTTTTTGGTGAACTTATATTTGTTAACGAGTTTCTCAAGTCACTAGCCACCGATTTTGTCTCGTAACTTTTGAGCGTTTTCAGTAAGATCTTCTCTTCACTTGAATTGAGAGATGGTTTTGATTTTTTGGTAGGTGAACATAACTTTTTCGGTGACATCTCTTTCAACTCGCATTCTAAATTGTTGTAATCGAATGTTTGCGGCCCGTTGATTGTGTTTTTATGCTTTTTAGATGTCTCAAACTCATTCACAATACTCGCATAGTCGAATGCTTCATTGTTTGCATCGCTATCTTCGCCATAGTTGTGGTCATTCTCGTGCGAATCGTTGAAATCGATCAGCTCGCCCAAAGACCGGTAATTGCGCATGTAAGGCAGCAGGAACTCCATTTTTTTCTGGTACAGCCAGGGCCGAATAAAGGCGTCGCTTTGGCCACTCCTCTTCTTCATCTGTCGCCAAAGTGACACCCGGTAGCAATTTCTCAGCTTACCCCAATGCGTTTTGGCTGCTTCACCTGTGGAGAGAGATCGAGATAAATAACATTTTCACATGAATATTTCAAGAAAGTATTTTAAAAAGCGGGAGGTTTAAACTTCAAACATTGTAACAGATTCTAGCATGAAGATGACGAAAATGCTAATAAAAATACTTGAATTTGATTAATACATTATTAAAACACATTAAAACCATTAAATAATAGGTAGCAATAAAGTATCGATGATAACCCTAATTAATCGAATTCTATCGTGTTTTGTTCCTATCTTAAAATACTAAAATCCCTCCCGATTGTTAACTCTGTCTCTAACTTGAGCGCGCTCCTGGTCTACGAGCTCACACTTAATAGTGAATATTAATAAAAAGTAATTATGAAACTATATCAAAGTAATATAGTGAATCATATCATCACTATTACTTCAAGGACTGGAATTATTGAAGAATCATTACAAAGAAAGAATTAATGACTACAATATCAGCCGATACTGATACAAATCGACTGCTCTGCCACTACCATATAACCTCTATGCACTGCCGTATACACTTCATTGTATTCTTCCATTATTCATTACACACTATTCGATTATTCCTTTCAATAATTCGAATTTCACTAAGCATGAATAGCGATTCACACTGTAAAACTAAATGGTGACAAACGAGCCTTACAGTAACCTTGAAATTCACAAGTATGGGGCTAGACCTACTTGTTGGGTGGATGGCAACATGACAGGCTTCATCCATCCACACTCTGAACTGTATTCTATTATTATGTATGTTGTACCACAGATAAGGTAGTAATACCATAATAAGGTATTACTACCTTATCTGTGGTTGTACATTCTATATATTTTTCATCATCCAGGTAACACTCCGGCAGCTTTGGAATGGTTAGTGGAGGAGAACATTTTGCTCCTTGAAACATCATGCAACTGAACTGCATTGGACCCAGGCGTCAAGTAGATTATCAAATTTTTCAAGGCACCTCGCAACGTTTGTTTGATGAGTGTGCGGGCTTCTTTAATGGGTAGGGTATAGTTGTACCAATACCATGTAGCCATCATGGGCGCCAACTTACCAAAAACTTTGGGTGGGCTCAATTGTTCCGGGGGGTCTGGATCTACTATTTACTGTATGAAAACTATATGTTTACGTACCACAGTATTAGTAAACCAGGGAACAAAATCTCAAAATACAGTACAATTTGTTTGGATGCTGAGTAACATCAGCTACTAATAGGTAGCTGATGATGTAGGTACTAATAGTAGTAGGTACTAAAAGGTAGCTACTAATACGTAACATCAGCTACATAATTAAGTTTTGACTCAAGTAAAATAAAAAATTAATTTTTATTGAGCATTTTAAAAAATTTTGAAGGATTTTTAAAAGTATTTTTTCAACTTTTTAAGTGAAGATGGCTCATTGTTATTATTCTTCTATAACATCATTAAAAGTGTAATTAACATTAAACCAATCAACTTTATGTTTAAGTTTTGATAAATAGATCCATCACATGTTTGTTACTGTTATGAAACACATCGTCATAAAGAAAATACAATAAAAGTTGTATTAAATGAAATTTTTATAGCTATATGACATGTATACCTATTTATAGCTTGCTAACTGGTGGCAACTATAGAGCTACAAGTTGCGGGTTCCGCCCCACCCCCAAAATTATTTTTGAGGGGGCTTAAGCCCACCCAGGCCTTATGGAGCTTTGCTAAAGGTGGTATCCACTGTACCCTGCGAAATTTCAGCCATGAAACATTTGTTTCAGGTGGAATTCTAGAGCAGTCGCTCCAGACATAGTCAAAGACATTAAACCCTCTATTTGAATTATTCTAAAATATAGCTCGATATTTGGTAAATTATGATAAAATCAAACTTACCGTTTGAAGATCCAATTTCCGGGCAATATGCTCCCACTTACGATCCTTCAGGTTTGTTCTCGTGTAGTCTTTGTGTCTGGGATCATACAAAACTGGGAACGTCCGCACTAGTTCAATAAGACGTTCCATTTTCATCTTGAAAACTATTCGTTTTAGTTACTTTCTCGTCTGAAAGTGTGCAATCTGAAGCAAAGGAGAACACAATTCAGTGCTAATGTGTATCTGCCTTACGCTCCTTGCACACTGCACCGGCACGACACGACGGCTTCACGCGATCACGATTTTTGAAAAACGCGTTCTGTACTATTGATTGTAACGCACCCCTTGCACAATGAAAAACGGCGACAAAATATCTACTCGATCAAATCGAAATCATTTAAAATTAAATTAAATCATTAAAATTTAGACATATAGTCAAGTAAAAATTGAGTTAATATTATGTAAATAACTCAAAGCAAACTAAGAAATTTGATATTTGAATATTATAGTTATCAGAGATGGACAGAAAAAAACTAATCATCCTAATGCAGTATTTACCGAAGTAAAATTCATCACAATAAGTTGATCTTGGTTCCAACCCATAGAAGAAGTAAAGATAGTGACTTAATTCTCATAAATGGATTATACATGGACTGTTTACCTACTTCTTTTCTCTTAAGTGGGAATAGATTGATTATACATGATCTAAAGAGTATATAATTTTACTTTTAGCTCTCGTTATTTCGACAAGCATCTAGATTTCTAGCAGTAACGATTTTAGCAAAAACAGTCTGAAATTTAGCAATAATTTCAAAATCAAAGTTTCTTTCATGATCAGAGGCTCCTATAAATTACTATACTGTATAATCAGACTGATTACACAGTCTGTAATAAATTAGTAGTTCATCTGTTTTGAATGAACTATTCATTTAACTTCCATTAATTAATTAAAAAAAAAACATTCAAGGAGATTCACTGAATCTTCATCGATCCTTATTGAAAACCCAGAGAGTTTTTATACTTTTCGCAACAGAAATCGAGCTTATGTGCAAGGAGGACAAAATCAAAGTCGCATTGCCGTCATGTCGCCGTTTCTATAATGTGCAAGGGACGTAACAATCAACAAGCATAAACGTATAGAATATAACTATTTACACTTGTACATCCATAACTCCAAATGAACTGATTTTCAACCCTATGAACACCCAAAAACTAGTAATATTGAAATTTTGGTGTAGCCTTGGATCAGGTCTGTAATAATGTATGTAACTATCATTATTTGACATTATCAATTTGCATAGATCAAGCATATGAATAAATAGATAAAATAAATATAGATAAAAGATAGAAATCATTTCATAAATAGGTTGAGTTCAATATGCATTCATGATCTCAAAGAACCCAAATATCACACTACCAGGTTTCAAACAGTTAACAGCTCCTACAAGATTCTCAAAAATCTTTCTATGATATTACTTTATCAAATTGTTTATGGAACTCCTTTTATGAAAAATTGACTAAAAGGTGACTTTTAGCTGCCTCTACTGGATAGGCAGTATTTGACAAGCTCTGCTGCTGGAGTATTAACAGCTTAAAGTAAGCTTTTCAATCTTGAGTTGATTTAAAATATTCTTCAAAGTAATATTATCCTTGAAATAATTTTGTGCCTCGTTGTCACATAGAATAGACAACTTGAAAATCTGCGACACATGCACTATCAAAAGTTGACAAATAAGTTAAGAGTTGAAAAAAATATTGATAAAGAGTTGAAAGTTCAAAAATGTAAAGCTTCAATTGTTCACTGAACTAGAGGTGCGAATACGCTATGCATATTTGCTTGCATAAATGGCAAATGTCGTCGCCACACGATGCATTTTTGTGTTTTATGAATGCAAATATGCATCGTGTATTCGCACCCTTATTCAACAACTTGAAGCTCAAAGAGTTCTGTTTGTATTTCATCAAATTTATTGGGGAACCTGTGACTGCAAATTACAGAGATATATTACACGTTTCAGAGTGAGATAAATGGGCAATATATTAGTCTTATTTAATAGAATAAAACAAAACATTTCCATTTCTCTCAAATTCATCATCTTCATGCTCTTTTTAGCATCTTCTGCCTCCGTGTAATGAGGAGGCTTATGCTGAACAATTCTGTTTAGATTTCAACTACATGATTAGATATGTTTAGATTCTGTTTAGATATACAACTTGCATGAGCCTTCTCATCTGATTACATATAAGATGGACAGTAAGTTGGATATTATTGAAATCGTATTGAACGCTAAATAATCAAATTTTCTTAACGACTTTCTGTTTTATTAAATAAATAATCAATTTGACTGTACAAGTTCGTTTCAAAATTATTCTTACACTACTGAAACGACATAAAACACATACCCAAGCGCATAACCGACAAGGAACAGCTTTTGCATAGATATGTTCTCAACATAGATATTCAACAATCACTGACACAATTCATCTATCACACGGCTATCAATCATCACATCACAGCATTGTTGTCAAAGAACTGACCATACTGTTACTAGCATACTCAGCACCCACAGTCTGTTGTCCACTAGAACTACTAGAACCACCCCACCTTCCAAAACACTCTCTTCTATTTTTCGTAATTAGATTGAACACTTCCCGACGAACCTCCAACTGTTGTCTAACGGGTAGGTTCTTTGTAGTATTGTACATACTTATGAAAACTATACAAAGGATCGTTTTCCGAGTGTTTATGAGCTGTCGACATACTTTCAATAGTTCTACGTAAACTGTCTCTTGCGACAGCTCTTTCCTCTAAATTTTCAAAGTTTTCATGATTATCGATTCATCTTCGACTACTCTCACAGTTTTCTTTGGACAGTTGCTTTTTAGGCGAAATGTCCCTTCAGTTCATCTTCAAAGCCTGCATAATCGAAGTCGCATCATCATCGGAGTGTTTACCGGTTTTCTTGGGCACATGCGAATTCAATTCATTCTCTATACTGGCGTAATCAAAAGTGGCGGCTGACATTAACAGTCTCGAAAGCGTTGTCTTCTGTTTGAGAATCGTAATCAGCCATACTCGAGGATCTGTAATTTGGCATGTACGGTAAGAGGAACTCCATGTTTTTCTGGTACAACCAAGGACGTATGCGAGCGTCTCGGTGGTCACTTTTCTTTTTCATCTGTCGTCGAAGTGCTACACGATGGGAGTCTCTCAGTTTTCTCCAATGAGCCTTGGCCACTTCTCCTGTGAAAACAATTAAAGGCAGAAATTTATATTAAAATACTAAAACTGTTAAAAATTATACAAGAAGTTGTCAAAATACTCTTCACAAACAGAATGAGCTGGATGTTAGTTGTATATAGTTGCTTATGAAGGAGCACACACTGATGCAATGACTAATCGGTGTGTGTTGCTTCATAAGCAACTATGTGAAGTACTGTGACTAATCTCGTCTTGTCTTGACTAACCGGTGTACGCCTAGCCTAATAACTTAGTTATATTACAGTGATTATAAAATTTCAAAGTCGAAAAAACATAATGAAAAACTTGTTACACCTTAAAACTTTGTCACGATCAGAGTTTAATGTTGTTCTACGTTGTTTCCTTCAAAGTGATTGTATCTGAAGTGAAGTTAGTGTATCTAGGCCTAACAAAAATCGTATCGGTAACGCTATGAGGAGAAAAATTGCAGACAATAATACATCCAGCAAGCAGCAAAGCACCTAAATTATTTATACTCATAATAGGATACATTAAAATTACTGATTCTTGAAATCTACAATCTTTTCTCTCTCCACTATAATCAGACTCTATCAGGTAGACAGACATTCATATCAAAAGATTATAATCCTTTTGTAGCAGATATTTTTTTCTGAGCATGATCCACAAGAGCCCTAGACTTGCGTGAGTGATGAATGAATTGACGAGAGATTACATGACCCACAGTTTTAGGTGGGTTCCGAACCACCGAGGAGTGATTGTGAAATCACATAACTGTGAGTTATTGTTGCTGGCACTAAAGCGGGCCCTGCACCCTGTGTCTAGTCTTTTCAGATTTTATAAAATATTTTTAAACTCATAATTCTTCACATGTCAATATGATATGGTAATTTAAATATGTAGGTTAATTTTAATACAAGAAAAGAAGTAACTCACCACTCGGTAGATCCAATTTCCGACTGATGTGCTCCCATATGCGTTCCTTTAGTGACATCCTCAGATAGTCTGTGTGTTTGGGATCATACAAAACTGGAAAAGCACTAACGAGTTCAATGAGAGGCTCCATTTTGTAACCAATCGACACTTCCTCACTTTTCACAACTCCGTTCACTTGTCTCAGAAATTTTCAGTTTGTTGTCGTTTTCCGAATCCTCATCTCAAGGTGCTTCATTTGCTGAAGAAAACGATAATAGAGCCGAATCAATAACAAGAAGTTTCCTTTCAAGGCCCCTTGCACACTACGACACGACGGCTCGCGATTCCGATTTCAGTCCGACGGAAAATGCTTTGCTAACTTCACAAAAATGACGCTTGCAGAGTACCGTAATACCGAGCTGGGCCCACGGTCGAAAAATTATTAAAAATGGAACTTAAAAAAGAGGTTTAAAATGAGGTTGTACATCAAGTAGAACTAGTTGAATAATCCACCTTGAACATTACAGAACGACGACATGAGCCCGACTTTGAAAATAATAATATATTTTATTAGGCGGAATTGGACTATAGTCCTTTCTACCACTCAACTTGACCAATATTGAAATATACACTATTAAAAGGCTACACTTTTGATATAATATTCAATATCGGTAAGCAGTAGCCTACATTCAGGATTTAATTTATGTAACTTGGCATAATATTGATGAACTTTATTTTATTTGAAAGCAGCAGGTACCGAATCAAAAATTAAAGTTCTCAAGAAAATTTTTATGAACCTGATTTCAAGAGCTCAGGATGGAAGTCAGTATCTACGTCGCCGTTTTTTTTGTAACGTGCAAGGGAGACTTACGGTTTTCAAAATCTTAAAAAAGTAAGAAATTTCCTGACAAAAACAAATCTATGTTTAAGAAATAACTTAAATAGGCCTGGGCCTATATTCCGGGCCTAAAAATATTAATGGATTTCTTTAACATCATGTAAAACATCAATTCCGATGTAAATGGATCGAGGGCACATGGTAGTGACTACAAATTCTATACAAATAATTGGGGGTTTACTCGTTTCATTTAATTATAATGAAGTTC